>OY743112.1:21615915-21635621 GCA_963555685.1 Acrobasis consociella | reverse complement strand
ACCTAACCTAACCTAACCTAACCTAACCTAACCTAACCTAACCTAACCTAACCTAACCTAACCTAACCTAACCTAACCTAACCTAACCTAACCTAACCTAACCTAACCTAACCTAACCTAACCTAACCTAACCTAACCTAACCTAACCTAACCTAACCTAACCTAACCTAACCTAACCTAACCTAACCTAACCTAACCTAACCTAACCTAACCTAACCTAACCTAACCTAACCTAACCTAACCTAACCTAACCTAACCTAACCTAACCTAACCTAACCTAACCTAACCTAACCTAACCTAACCTAACCTAACCTAACCTAACCTAACCTAACCTAACCTAACCTAACCTAACCTAACCTAACCTAACCTAACCTAACCTAACCTAACCTAACCTAACCTAACCTAACCTAACCTAACCTAACCTAACCTAACCTAACCTAACCTAACCTAACCTAACCTAACCTAACCTAACCTAACCTAACCTAACCTAACCTAACCTAACCTAACCTAACCTAACCTAACCTAACCTAACCTAACCTAACCTAACCTAACCTAACCTAACCTAACCTAACCTAACCTAACCTAACCTAACCTAACCTAACCTAACCTAACCTAACCTAACCTAACCTAACCTAACCTAACCTAACCTAACCTAACCTAACCTAACCTAACCTAACCTAACCTAACCTAACCTAACCTAACCTAACCTAACCTAACCTAACCTAACCTAACCTAACCTAACCTAACCTAACCTAACCTAACCTAACCTAACCTAACCTAACCTAACCTAACCTAACCTAACCTAACCTAACCTAACCTAACCTAACCTAACCTAACCTAACCTAACCTAACCTAACCTAACCTAACCTAACCTAACCTAACCTAACCTAACCTAACCTAACCTAACCTAACCTAACCTAACCTAACCTAACCTAACCTAACCTAACCTAACCTAACCTAACCTAACCTAACCTAACCTAACCTAACCTAACCTAACCTAACCTAACCTAACCTAACCTAACCTAACCTAACCTAACCTAACCTAACCTAACCTAACCTAACCTAACCTAACCTAACCTAACCTAACCTAACCTAACCTAACCTAACCTAACCTAACCTAACCTAACCTAACCTAACCTAACCTAACCTAACCTAACCTAACCTAACCTAACCTAACCTAACCTAACCTAACCTAACCTAACCTAACCTAACCTAACCTAACCTAACCTAACCTAACCTAACCTAACCTAACCTAACCTAACCTAACCTAACCTAACCTAACCTAACCTAACCTAACCTAACCTAACCTAACCTAACCTAACCTAACCTAACCTAACCTAACCTAACCTAACCTAACCTAACCTAACCTAACCTAACCTAACCTAACCTAACCTAACCTAACCTAACCTAACCTAACCTAACCTAACCTAACCTAACCTAACCTAACCTAACCTAACCTAACCTAACCTAACCTAACCTAACCTAACCTAACCTAACCTAACCTAACCTAACCTAACCTAACCTAACCTAACCTAACCTAACCTAACCTAACCTAACCTAACCTAACCTAACCTAACCTAACCTAACCTAACCTAACCTAACTCTAACCTAACCTAACCTAACCTAACCTAACCTAACCTAACCTAACCTAACCTAACCTAACCTAACCTAACCTAACCTAACCTAACCTAACCTAACCTAACCTAACCTAACCTAACCTAACCTAACCTAACCTAACCTAACCTAACCTAACCTAACCTAACCTAACCTAACCTAACCTAACCTAACCTAACCTAACCTAACCTAACCTAACCTAACCTAACCTAACCTAACCTAACCTAACCTAACCTAACCTAACCTAACCTAACCTAACCTAACCTAACCTAACCTAACCTAACCTAACCTAACCTAACCTAACCTAACCTAACCTAACCTAACCTAACCTAACCTAACCTAACCTAACCTAACCTAACCTAACCTAACCTAACCTAACCTAACCTAACCTAACCTAACCTAACCTAACCTAACCTAACCTAACCTAACCTAACCTAACCTAACCTAACCTAACCTAACCTAACCTAACCTAACCTAACCTAACCTAACCTAACCTAACCTAACCTAACCTAACCTAACCTAACCTAACCTAACCTAACCTAACCTAACCTAACCTAACCTAACCTAACCTAACCTAACCTAACCTAACCTAACCTAACCTAACCTAACCTAACCTAACCTAACCTAACCTAACCTAACCTAACCTAACCTAACCTAACCTAACCTAACCTAACCTAACCTAACCTAACCTAACCTAACCTAACCTAACCTAACCTAACCTAACCTAACCTAACCTAACCTAACCTAACCTAACCTAACCTAACCTAACCTAACCTAACCTAACCTAACCTAACCTAACCTAACCTAACCTAACCTAACCTAACCTAACCTAACCTAACCTAACCTAACCTAACCTAACCTAACCTAACCTAACCTAACCTAACCTAACCTAACCTAACCTAACCTAACCTAACCTAACCTAACCTAACCTAACCTAACCTAACCTAACCTAACCTAACCTAACCTAACCTAACCTAACCTAACCTAACCTAACCTAACCTAACCTAACCTAACCTAACCTAACCTAACCTAACCTAACCTAACCTAACCTAACCTAACCTAACCTAACCTAACCTAACCTAACCTAACCTAACCTAACCTAACCTAACCTAACCTAACCTAACCTAACCTAACCTAACCTAACCTAACCTAACCTAACCTAACCTAACCTAACCTAACCTAACCTAACCTAACCTAACCTAACCTAACCTAACCTAACCTAACCTAACCTAACCTAACCTAACCTAACCTAACCTAACCTAACCTAACCTAACCTAACCTAACCTAACCTAACCTAACCTAACCTAACCTAACCTAACCTAACCTAACCTAACCTAACCTAACCTAACCTAACCTAACCTAACCTAACCTAACCTAACCTAACCTAACCTAACCTAACCTAACCTAACCTAACCTAACCTAACCTAACCTAACCTAACCTAACCTAACCTAACCTAACCTAACCTAACCGAACCTAACCTAACCTAACCTAACCTAACCTAACCTAACCTAACCTAACCTAACCTAACCTAACCTAACCTAACCTAACCTAACCTAACCTAACCTAACCTAACCTAACCTAACCTAACCTAACCTAACCTAACCTAACCTAACCTAACCTAACCTAACCTAACCTAACCTAACCTAACCTAACCTAACCTAACCTAACCTAACCTAACCTAACCTAACCTAACCTAACCTAACCTAACCTAACCTAACCTAACCTAACCTAACCTAACCTAACCTAACCTAACCTAACCTAACCTAACCTAACCTAACCTAACCTAACCTAACCTAACCTAACCTAACCTAACCTAACCTAACCTAACCTAACCTAACCTAACCTAACCTAACCTAACCTAACCTAACCTAACCTAACCTAACCTAACCTAACCTAACCTAACCTAACCTAACCTAACCTAACCTAACCTAACCTAACCTAACCTAACCTAACCTAACCTAACCTAACCTAACCTAACCTAACCTAACCTAACCTAACCTAACCTAACCTAACCTAACCTAACCTAACCTAACCTAACCTAACCTAACCTAACCTAACCTAACCTAACCTAACCTAACCTAACCTAACCTAACCTAACCTAACCTAACCTAACCTAACCTAACCTAACCTAACCTAACCTAACCTAACCTAACCTAACCTAACCTAACCTAACCTAACCTAACCTAACCTAACCTAACCTAACCTAACCTAACCTAACCTAACCTAACCTAACCTAACCTAACCTAACCTAACCTAACCTAACCTAACCTAACCTAACCTAACCTAACCTAACCTAACCTAACCTAACCTAACCTAACCTAACCTAACCTAACCTAACCTAACCTAACCTAACCTAACCTAACCTAACCTAACCTAACCTAACCTAACCTAACCTAACCTAACCTAACCTAACCTAACCTAACCTAACCTAACCTAACCTAACCTAACCTAACCTAACCTAACCTAACCTAACCTAACCTAACCTAACCTAACCTAACCTAACCTAACCTAACCTAACCTAACCTAACCTAACCTAACCTAACCTAACCTAACCTAACCTAACCTAACCTAACCTAACCTAACCTAACCTAACCTAACCTAACCTAACCTAACCTAACCTAACCTAACCTAACCTAACCTAACCTAACCTAACCTAACCTAACCTAACCTAACCTAACCTAACCTAACCTAACCTAACCTAACCTAACCTAACCTAACCTAACCTAACCTAACCTAACCTAACCTAACCTAACCTAACCTAACCTAACCTAACCTAACCTAACCTAACCTAACCTAACCTAACCTAACCTAACCTAACCTAACCTAACCTAACCTAACCTAACCTAACCTAACCTAACCTAACCTAACCTAACCTAACCTAACCTAACCTAACCTAACCTAACCTAACCTAACCTAACCTAACCTAACCTAACCTAACCTAACCTAACCTAACCTAACCTAACCTAACCTAACCTAACCTAACCTAACCTAACCTAACCTAACCTAACCTAACCTAACCTAACCTAACCTAACCTAACCTAACCTAACCTAACCTAACCTAACCTAACCTAACCTAACCTAACCTAACCTAACCTAACCTAACCTAACCTAACCTAACCTAACCTAACCTAACCTAACCTAACCTAACCTAACCTAACCTAACCTAACCTAACCTAACCTAACCTAACCTAACCTAACCTAACCTAACCTAACCTAACCTAACCTAACCTAACCTAACCTAACCTAACCTAACCTAACCTAACCTAACCTAACCTAACCTAACCTAACCTAACCTAACCTAACCTAACCTAACCTAACCTAACCTAACCTAACCTAACCTAACCTAACCTAACCTAACCTAACCTAACCTAACCTAACCTAACCTAACCTAACCTAACCTAACCTAACCTAACCTAACCTAACCTAACCTAACCTAACCTAACCTAACCTAACCTAACCTAACCTAACCTAACCTAACCTAACCTAACCTAACCTAACCTAACCTAACCTAACCTAACCTAACCTAACCTAACCTAACCTAACCTAACCTAACCTAACCTAACCTAACCTAACCTAACCTAACCTAACCTAACCTAACCTAACCTAACCTAACCTAACCTAACCTAACCTAACCTAACCTAACCTAACCTAACCTAACCTAACCTAACCTAACCTAACCTAACCTAACCTAACCTAACCTAACCTAACCTAACCTAACCTAACCTAACCTAACCTAACCTAACCTAACCTAACCTAACCTAACCTAACCTAACCTAACCTAACCTAACCTAACCTAACCTAACCTAACCTAACCTAACCTAACCTAACCTAACCTAACCTAACCTAACCTAACCTAACCTAACCTAACCTAACCTAACCTAACCTAACCTAACCTAACCTAACCTAACCTAACCTAACCTAACCTAACCTAACCTAACCTAACCTAACCTAACCTAACCTAACCTAACCTAACCTAACCTAACCTAACCTAACCTAACCTAACCTAACCTAACCTAACCTAACCTAACCTAACCTAACCTAACCTAACCTAACCTAACCTAACCTAACCTAACCTAACCTAACCTAACCTAACCTAACCTAACCTAACCTAACCTAACCTAACCTAACCTAACCTAACCTAACCTAACCTAACCTAACCTAACCTAACCTAACCTAACCTAACCTAACCTAACCTAACCTAACCTAACCTAACCTAACCTAACCTAACCTAACCTAACCTAACCTAACCTAACCTAACCTAACCTAACCTAACCTAACCTAACCTAACCTAACCTAACCTAACCTAACCTAACCTAACCTAACCTAACCTAACCTAACCTAACCTAACCTAACCTAACCTAACCTAACCTAACCTAACCTAACCTAACCTAACCTAACCTAACCTAACCTAACCTAACCTAACCTAACCTAACCTAACCTAACCTAACCTAACCTAACCTAACCTAACCTAACCTAACCTAACCTAACCTAACCTAACCTAACCTAACCTAACCTAACCTAACCTAACCTAACCTAACCTAACCTAACCTAACCTAACCTAACCTAACCTAACCTAACCTAACCTAACCTAACCTAACCTAACCTAACCTAACCTAACCTAACCTAACCTAACCTAACCTAACCTAACCTAACCTAACCTAACCTAACCTAACCTAACCTAACCTAACCTAACCTAACCTAACCTAACCTAACCTAACCTAACCTAACCTAACCTAACCTAACCTAACCTAACCTAACCTAACCTAACCTAACCTAACCTAACCTAACCTAACCTAACCTAACCTAACCTAACCTAACCTAACCTAACCTAACCTAACCTAACCTAACCTAACCTAACCTAACCTAACCTAACCTAACCTAACCTAACCTAACCTAACCTAACCTAACCTAACCTAACCTAACCTAACCTAACCTAACCTAACCTAACCTAACCTAACCTAACCTAACCTAACCTAACCTAACCTAACCTAACCTAACCTAACCTAACCTAACCTAACCTAACCTAACCTAACCTAACCTAACCTAACCTAACCTAACCTAACCTAACCTAACCTAACCTAACCTAACCTAACCTAACCTAACCTAACCTAACCTAACCTAACCTAACCTAACCTAACCTAACCTAACCTAACCTAACCTAACCTAACCTAACCTAACCTAACCTAACCTAACCTAACCTAACCTAACCTAACCTAACCTAACCTAACCTAACCTAACCTAACCTAACCTAACCTAACCTAACCTAACCTAACCTAACCTAACCGTTCGAACATCAAAAATTTTTGTACAAATTGAGTCGACTTTTGTTCGCATACGCTAGATAATACACCCCGTTGTATAAGTAAACCGTTCCGTACAAATTTTGTATAGTAAAAACATATTTTTTAACGATTTTTTGCCAAATTTCTTCTAAAACACGATTTATTTAATATTTTCGACATAAATACTCACCTGGCATCACTTTTTTGTACCGAGACCCCCCTTTTTATTGATCTAGCTTCGTTCTGGCCGCGGTCCTGCATCCTTTTGCCGCTTTCCCGTAGGAAATCGGCAAAAAATTGCACCTGAAAACATAAAAATATACATATTAATATACAAAACTTAACTTTTTTCACAAACTTTAGATCAAAAATCGAAATTTTCCCATAACGACTGATCGGCTTTTACGTTTTTCCTTTAGAACACGTTAAGCCGCATCTTTTATTCCCATAGTTTATTTCAGTAGATTCAATAGTTTCCAAATTAACTTAACTTTTCTTTCAAAATTGTCAATTTCTTCATACAAAACAGCACTTTTTATTTAAAATCTCCAAATTTTTCCCTTTGACCGTGTCGGTGTTTACTTTTTCTGGTAATACTGACTGTGCTGCATCCCTGGACACCCCATTTGCCAGTGTGGGTTCAGTAGTTTTTGAGTTATATCGATTTTTTATTGACTTTATTCTGTGACGGTACCTAAACCGAGGTTACCTTATACCATCGAATTTTTCATACATTTTGTTCGAACATCAAAAATTTTTGTACAAATTGAGTCGACTTTTGTTCGCATACGCTAGATAATACACCCCGTTGTATAAGTAAACCGTTCCGTACAAATTTTGTATAGTAAAAACATATTTTTTAACGATTTTTTGCCAAATTTCTTCTAAAACACGATTTATTTAATATTTTCGACATAAATACTCACCTGGCATCACTTTTTTGTACCGAGACCCCCCTTTTTATTGATCTAGCTTCGTTCTGGCCGCGGTCCTGCATCCTTTTGCCGCTTTCCCGTAGGAAATCGGCAAAAAATTGCACCTGAAAACATAAAAATATACATATTAATATACAAAACTTAACTTTTTTCACAAACTTTAGATCAAAAATCGAAATTTTCCCATAACGACTGATCGGCTTTTACGTTTTTCCTTTAGAACACGTTAAGCCGCATCTTTTATTCCCATAGTTTATTTCAGTAGATTCAATAGTTTCCAAATTAACTTAACTTTTCTTTCAAAATTGTCAATTTCTTCATACAAAACAGCACTTTTTATTTAAAATCTCCAAATTTTTCCCTTTGACCGTGTCGGTGTTTACTTTTTCTGGTAATACTGACTGTGCTGCATCCCTGGACACCCCATTTGCCAGTGTGGGTTCAGTAGTTTTTGAGTTATATCGATTTTTTATTGACTTTATTCTGTGACGGTACCTAAACCGAGGTTACCTTATACCATCGAATTTTTCATACATTTTGTTCGAACATCAAAAATTTTTGTACAAATTGAGTCGACTTTTGTTCGCATACGCTAGATAATACACCCCGTTGTATAAGTAAACCGTTCCGTACAAATTTTGTATAGTAAAAACATATTTTTTAACGATTTTTTGCCAAATTTCTTCTAAAACACGATTTATTTAATATTTTCGACATAAATACTCACCTGGCATCACTTTTTTGTACCGAGACCCCCCTTTTTATTGATCTAGCTTCGTTCTGGCCGCGGTCCTGCATCCTTTTGCCGCTTTCCCGTAGGAAATCGGCAAAAAATTGCACCTGAAAACATAAAAATATACATATTAATATACAAAACTTAACTTTTTTCACAAACTTTAGATCAAAAATCGAAATTTTCCCATAACGACTGATCGGCTTTTACGTTTTTCCTTTAGAACACGTTAAGCCGCATCTTTTATTCCCATAGTTTATTTCAGTAGATTCAATAGTTTCCAAATTAACTTAACTTTTCTTTCAAAATTGTCAATTTCTTCATACAAAACAGCACTTTTTATTTAAAATCTCCAAATTTTTCCCTTTGACCGTGTCGGTGTTTACTTTTTCTGGTAATACTGACTGTGCTGCATCCCTGGACACCCCATTTGCCAGTGTGGGTTCAGTAGTTTTTGAGTTATATCGATTTTTTATTGACTTTATTCTGTGACGGTACCTAAACCGAGGTTACCTTATACCATCGAATTTTTCATACATTTTGTTCGAACATCAAAAATTTTTGTACAAATTGAGTCGACTTTTGTTCGCATACGCTAGATAATACACCCCGTTGTATAAGTAAACCGTTCCGTACAAATTTTGTATAGTAAAAACATATTTTTTAACGATTTTTTGCCAAATTTCTTCTAAAACACGATTTATTTAATATTTTCGACATAAATACTCACCTGGCATCACTTTTTTGTACCGAGACCCCCCTTTTTATTGATCTAGCTTCGTTCTGGCCGCGGTCCTGCATCCTTTTGCCGCTTTCCCGTAGGAAATCGGCAAAAAATTGCCCGCCCACCCTCCCGGTGGCGTTCCGCAAGCTAGACAAATAGGGAAAATTAAAGATAAATAATTTAAAATATTATTATTATTAGTGCCTTTATTAAATTTTAGTCTATAAGATTGGACTTGCAACGGGCTGGACCCTTGGCTCCTCTCTACAGAGCCAAGAGACTGTAATTTTTAGTTTTAGTTTTATTTATTATTTAGCTTTAGAGAGAGTAGTAAAATTGACACTTTTAGTTTTATCTATATTTTAACAATTCCCTTGGCTCCCCCTTTACAGGGCCAAGGAAGCTTTACACACTTTTTTTATCTCTATTTATTTTATATCTTGTAAAAATTTTAAATTAATTCAATTATTATTTATTTATTGTAAATTGATTTTGCCAAAAGTTGTAAATTATTTAATTATTATTTATTTTATTGTAATTTTAATTTATTGACGCAACCCCTGACAATGCCTATTGAGAGGACCCCTATTGAGACTAAAACCATTGGCAGGACCCCAAAGTCAGTGTCCTTCGCTCGGCGTCTCAGTTACGCGGACGAAGACGAAGAGACAAAAGGGGTGTCCCCCTCGTCCCAAAGCAATTACTATGGCAGTGAGATAACAGCCACGCCCTTCGTTCACCCCAGAGACAGGAAAGAAAGAATAACGGATTATATGAGAGGAGAAATAGGCCAGGAATGCCAAGACCTACTGAAAGAAATAGAGGAGGAATTAGAGACCGCAAGGAATCTTAAAACAACCATTAAGGACTCCATAAAGGAAAAAACCAAGATATTGTCCTACAAAATCTGCGACCTGGGTGAACTAGTTGAACCCCAAAATATAACTCCCGGGTATAACCCTTGCGTCCGAACTCAGACCTCCCCCGCTGAGCCAGCCCCTACCCATGACGAGCTGGCGGCCGGGCTTGCTCTATCCGAAAAATTGGATGAGCAAGCCCGTCTGATCAGAGAAAACGCGAGGATGTTGGAGGAGCTTAAGGGCATGGTAGCGCAGCAGTCTGGTCCTTCGACTTACGCAGCCGCGGTGGCACGCCCAGCCTTGGCGAAACCGACCGAACGGGGAGCCCTGCTTTCCCTTGTCGTCACATCCAAGGATGTGTTCGACACGGGGGAGCAGGTGCTCGACAAGGTTCGGGAGGCCGTGGACGCTAAGGAGGGGTGGGTCCGTGTTGAGCGGGTGCGTAAGGCGAAGGATAAGAAGGTTATCATGAGTTGCGCGACCGAAACAGAAAGGGCGAAATTGCGGGACAGGATCGAAAGGGCAGGCAAAAACCTCGTTGTCGAGGATGTGAAGAATAGGGACCCGCTCCTCATCCTCTGGGGCGTCAACGTCCGATATAGTGATGATGAAGTCCTCAGAGCGGTGAGGAACCAAAATTCTGAAGTTTTTCACGACCTCGACAGCGAGGAAGATCGCCTGCAAATAAAATACAAAAAGAAATCCCGAAACCCGCAGGTTCATAGCATTGTGGTCAGCACATCGCCGAAAATATGGAGGAGGGCAGTGGATGCCGGAACCCTCCGCGTGGACCTCCAGCACATTAGAGTAGCCGACCAGTCCCCCCTCGTGCAGTGCTCTCGCTGTTTGGCTTACGGCCACAGCAAGAGGTACTGCAACGAGGAGACAGACTCGTGCAGCCATTGCGGAGGTCCACACTTAAAATCGGAGTGTGCCGACCACAAGGCTGGTACTGAAGCAACCTGCCGAAACTGTAGAAAAGCGGGCGTGGACAGGGCAGATCACAATGCCTTCAGCGGAGACTGTGTAGTGAGAAGAAAATGGGACGCGATTGCAAGGTCAGCAACTGCGTATTCCTGACCTTGCAATCAACTCAGCAACCATTCATGCGTGGCTTGGTCGTTGGTGCCCTACACCCAAGGGCATTCGACACCACTTTTATCATAAAAGACAGGTCGATATGACTTCATACGGGTAGTAATTGAGTAGGGTACCGCATTTCAGCCGCGCACAAGAAATATGCACAGTCTGTGGTGAAGGCATTGTGAATGCATGCGGAAGGCATTCCATTGATTATCATCCTCACTAGCTAGCAATAAATTATTATAAGTAGATTAGATCTTAGTTTGGCTCCAACATGTAATGTGTAAATTGTATAAATACTAATAAATAAAATGAACTATAAATACAAATTAAGTATTATTAAATACGGAAAACTGTCGAGTACTTGCCTATAGGAAAAATTATAAATATAAAATGATAATGATCGAAAGAGTTAAAAGACCTAAAACAAAATAGTAATATATAAATGATCTAAACTTTAAATATATATATAAATCTAACAAACAAAACGCAAAAATATACTATAAGAAAATATAGTCTCTGATTATGTCAGAGGGTGAAGAAAACGCGCCAAGCGCGTTTTAAAAAAATAAAAAAAAAAAAAAAAAAAAAAAAAAAAAAAATAACCTAACCTAACCTAACCTAACCTAACCTAACCTAACCTAACCTAACCTAACCTAACCTAACCTAACCTAACCTAACCTAACCTAACCTAACCTAACCTAACCTAACCTAACCTAACCTAACCTAACCTAACCTAACCTAACCTAACCTAACCTAACCTAACCTAACCTAACCTAACCTAACCTAACCTAACCTAACCTAACCTAACCTAACCTAACCTAACCTAACCTAACCTAACCTAACCTAACCTAACCTAACCTAACCTAACCTAACCTAACCTAACCTAACCTAACCTAACCTAACCTAACCTAACCTAACCTAACCTAACCTAACCTAACCTAACCTAACCTAACCTAACCTAACCTAACCTAACCTAACCTAACCTAACCTAACCTAACCTAACCTAACCTAACCTAACCTAACCTAACCTAACCTAACCTAACCTAACCTAACCTAACCTAACCTAACCTAACCTAACCTAACCTAACCTAACCTAACCTAACCTAACCTAACCTAACCTAACCTAACCTAACCTAACCTAACCTAACCTAACCTAACCTAACCTAACCTAACCTAACCTAACCTAACCTAACCTAACCTAACCTAACCTAACCTAACCTAACCTAACCTAACCTAACCTAACCTAACCTAACCTAACCTAACCTAACCTAACCTAACCTAACCTAACCTAACCTAACCTAACCTAACCTAACCTAACCTAACCTAACCTAACCTAACCTAACCTAACCTAACCTAACCTAACCTAACCTAACCTAACCTAACCTAACCTAACCTAACCTAACCTAACCTAACCTAACCTAACCTAACCTAACCTAACCTAACCTAACCTAACCTAACCTAACCTAACCTAACCTAACCTAACCTAACCTAACCTAACCTAACCTAACCTAACCTAACCTAACCTAACCTAACCTAACCTAACCTAACCTAACCTAACCTAACCTAACCTAACCTAACCTAACCTAACCTAACCTAACCTAACCTAACCTAACCTAACCTAACCTAACCTAACCTAACCTAACCTAACCTAACCTAACCTAACCTAACCTAACCTAACCTAACCTAACCTAACCTAACCTAACCTAACCTAACCTAACCTAACCTAACCTAACCTAACCTAACCTAACCTAACCTAACCTAACCTAACCTAACCTAACCTAACCTAACCTAACCTAACCTAACCTAACCTAACCTAACCTAACCTAACCTAACCTAACCTAACCTAACCTAACCTAACCTAACCTAACCTAACCTAACCTAACCTAACCTAACCTAACCTAACCTAACCTAACCTAACCTAACCTAACCTAACCTAACCTAACCTAACCTAACCTAACCTAACCTAACCTAACCTAACCTAACCTAACCTAACCTAACCTAACCTAACCTAACCTAACCTAACCTAACCTAACCTAACCTAACCTAACCTAACCTAACCTAACCTAACCTAACCTAACCTAACCTAACCTAACCTAACCTAACCTAACCTAACCTAACCTAACCTAACCTAACCTAACCTAACCTAACCTAACCTAACCTAACCTAACCTAACCTAACCTAACCTAACCTAACCTAACCTAACCTAACCTAACCTAACCTAACCTAACCTAACCTAACCTAACCTAACCTAACCTAACCTAACCTAACCTAACCTAACCTAACCTAACCTAACCTAACCTAACCTAACCTAACCTAACCTAACCTAACCTAACCTAACCTAACCTAACCTAACCTAACCTAACCTAACCTAACCTAACCTAACCTAACCTAACCTAACCTAACCTAACCTAACCTAACCTAACCTAACCTAACCTAACCTAACCTAACCTAACCTAACCTAACCTAACCTAACCTAACCTAACCTAACCTAACCTAACCTAACCTAACCTAACCTAACCTAACCTAACCTAACCTAACCTAACCTAACCTAACCTAACCTAACCTAACCTAACCTAACCTAACCTAACCTAACCTAACCTAACCTAACCTAACCTAACCTAACCTAACCTAACCTAACCTAACCTAACCTAACCTAACCTAACCTAACCTAACCTAACCTAACCTAACCTAACCTAACCTAACCTAACCTAACCTAACCTAACCTAACCTAACCTAACCTAACCTAACCTAACCTAACCTAACCTAACCTAACCTAACCTAACCTAACCTAACCTAACCTAACCTAACCTAACCTAACCTAACCTAACCTAACCTAACCTAACCTAACCTAACCTAACCTAACCTAACCTAACCTAACCTAACCTAACCTAACCTAACCTAACCTAACCTAACCTAACCTAACCTAACCTAACCTAACCTAACCTAACCTAACCTAACCTAACCTAACCTAACCTAACCTAACCTAACCTAACCTAACCTAACCTAACCTAACCTAACCTAACCTAACCTAACCTAACCTAACCTAACCTAACCTAACCTAACCTAACCTAACCTAACCTAACCTAACCTAACCTAACCTAACCTAACCTAACCTAACCTAACCTAACCTAACCTAACCTAACCTAACCTAACCTAACCTAACCTAACCTAACCTAACCTAACCTAACCTAACCTAACCTAACCTAACCTAACCTAACCTAACCTAACCTAACCTAACCTAACCTAACCTAACCTAACCTAACCTAACCTAACCTAACCTAACCTAACCTAACCTAACCTAACCTAACCTAACCTAACCTAACCTAACCTAACCTAACCTAACCTAACCTAACCTAACCTAACCTAACCTAACCTAACCTAACCTAACCTAACCTAACCTAACCTAACCTAACCTAACCTAACCTAACCTAACCTAACCTAACCTAACCTAACCTAACCTAACCTAACCTAACCTAACCTAACCTAACCTAACCTAACCTAACCTAACCTAACCTAACCTAACCTAACCTAACCTAACCTAACCTAACCTAACCTAACCTAACCTAACCTAACCTAACCTAACCTAACCTAACCTAACCCACTGCCCGTAACGCTCCGCGCTCAAAATATTCGAATTTAGTGCTAAAATATTCAAAACTCGTGAACGAAGGCACTTACAGCCTTCAAAAGTGGCTCAAAAAGTGCGCGCTAAAAATATTTACTAGTGTGTGAAGTGACAAACACTTAGAATTTTTCTAAGTATTTTTAAAATCGAAAAAACTAACTGTCTTTCGGGACCTGCCGCATCAAACAAATCGCTAAAAAATAGTCGGACAACGGATAGACACACAAAATACATTAAAATTTTCTCCAGAACTCAGCGCATCAATGTGTATTACAAACAGTGACATAGCTCTAAAAGTGGAAGTGTGGTAATCAAAACAAAATCAAATTTTTCAAAAATTAAACTTAATGTTAAAACTACTGGAGAACAAGATCGATAACCCCAAAGTTTTTAACTGTGAAATTGTGCATCGTGGTCGTCTTCACACCAGGACATCATCTCCAGATTTTTACCGTCACGCTTCCGGGCTCTGGGGCCGAAAAACCGTTTCGACCAATCAGCGTTTTCGCTGATTTGCGGCGAAACCGGAGTGCGCGCACTAGTGCTGATGCCAGCACTGGATTCGCCCTGGGAAGACGCATCGGGAGGCACTTGAACCAAAAACCAGGAACAAGGCATCTTGAAGCGGTGACCATTTTTATAAGAAAAGCAGCATCAGCCAACTTCGGACCCGCCCACGCCCAAATTTACAAGGACTGGAGCCTTAAGCATTAGATAAGTTCAGTGTGCAACTATTCATAAGCAAGTGTGCCAAATTTGAGATCCCAAATATCAATACTTTTCGAGAAATAGAATTTTTAACAAAACACTACGAAATCGTCGCGCGTTTTACGTAATTAGAAAGTTAAAAATAGCTTTTTAATTACGGGGTTTTTTGGCTAAACAACCCTTAAATCTGAAAGATAGGACCAAAAAAATAGGTTCTATGGTATTTTCAAAATTTTTGATCAATTAGTTTTCAAGATATTGGGGTCTCAAGTTTGGTAAATCTCGGGAATTTCCGGGTTCATTTTCACCCCTTTCCCGCAGGGAAAACTACTCTTTTAAAATCTTAGGCTATCTAATTAATTGGTATCTTAATTATCCCGGTGAAAAAAGTAGTTAAATTCCTGCCAAAAGCCAAAATCAAGTAGTAAACAAAATCCCGCCATCTAGCGGTGAGGGGCGAGTACTACATATCTGGAAAAATTTTAGTAGCTAATTTAAATTCAAAATTGATTGTAAATCAAAGTAGGGACCCTTATTTAACCCTTTTACTGAATAAAAGAATTTTTAGTCTAAAGTATTTTGAGATATTTGAATTGTAAGTGCAGAAAATTATAAATAAACAACTTCGGGCCCCCCAAAACCCTGAATTCCCAAATCCTAGCGGAACCCCTTATAGATAAGTACTTGGCTAATTTAATAAACTCTATGTACACCAAATTTGAGAAATTTTCCGTTTTGATTTTCCGAGATATATCATTTTAAGTAAAACACTAGAATAATTTAGCGTGATTTACGTAATTAGAAAGCTCAAAACAGCTTTTTAATTACGGGGCTTTTCGGCAAAATAGCCCTCCCCCCTTAAAAACAGGACCAAAAAAATAGGTCCTGAAGTATTTTCAAAATTTTAGGTCTCGTAGTTTTTGAAAAATTAAAATCTCAAATTTGGTAAAAACTTAACTTCGGTGACGAAAATCTCCCCTATTTTGAGTGAAATCTTAGTTTGTAAATAAACAGTTTGACATTATTTTATGTATATTTTACGGTATTATTAACCAATTAATTTTAACTATAGTGTAAGCCCCCCAAATAGAGTTTTAAAATAGCGCCACCTGCTGGTGGACAGCTGGTACTACATACCTGGGAGAAATATTTCTATTTTATTTAATTTTAAAATTTAGTGAGGATCATTGAAGGGATCCCCTGCTTCCCCCCTGTTATATTGGAAAGACCAAATTGTGTTTAGTTTTTAAAATACTTAAATTATAGTGGTCACCAGAAGTAGAGTTAAAAAATTTTTTCACTTATTTTAACTAAATTATTTTATTGAGACATAGGACTAGTCATTAAGACGCAGGTGCCTCCCTACCTATAATATACCCAGGTAGCAGGTATAGGACCCAGGAAGGCACACCTCTTAGAATAAGTTAATCTTAAGTTTTAATTTTAAAATTTCTTTATTAATATTTTAATTAAAACTCCCCTATACAGAGTTAAGTGACTGTAATTCTAATAACTTACTCTATATATAGGTTGTGTAGTAAACATTTTAATCCATTATTTTGACACTCTTGGCTCCCCCTTTACAGGGCCAAGGAATATTTTATCCATTTATCCTTTTATCTTTACACATCCAATTTTTAATTACAGTAGGCTTAATATAACTTTTATTTATATATTCTATACAATTTTATTACAACATTGACGCAACCCTCCAACAATTTATTAGGAAGTTATTCAATTTATTTATTTAATTTATTAAAATATTTCATTAAAAACCCAAAATGCCGATGGTACACTCACCGCAAAATACTGAGGTGATTTCCTACGAGAAAACACCAAAGTCCGTCACGTTTTCAGAGCCACGTTCCCTAAATTACACGGGAGAAAGCACACCCTATCAGAAATACAATCGGGATCCAAACGAAACGCCCTTTGTACCCCTCAAACACAGAAGGCATAGGATTACCGACGATGAAAGGGAGGATATCATCTCGGAGTGTAAAGAATTTATACAGGAAATTATAGATGAGTTAGAAACAGCGCGTAATTTAAAGACTACAATTAAAGAAGCGGTAAAAGAAACGCTACAAAAATTAGACGATAAAATATGTATTTTGGGTGAATACGTTGAACCCAAAAATATTACTCCGGGATATCATCCTACCGTTCGTACGCAAACTTCTCCAGAGGCCCAAACTAGCCCACTCGCGGACGAACTATCGGCCGGGCTTGCCTTCTCCAAACAGATGGAGGAGCAGGCCCGGCTGATCAGTGAGAACGCGAGGGTGCTGGGTGAACTGAAGGAGATGTTTATCGCGCAGCAGTCTGGCCCCTTGACTTACGCGCACGCGGTGGCCCGCCCGCCCCTGGCGAAACCGACCGAGCGCGGAGCCCTGCTGTCCCTTGTCGTCACATCCAAGGATGTGGCTGACACGGGGGAGCAGGTACTCGACAAAGTTCGGGAGGCGGTTGACGCCAGGGATGGGTGGGTTAAAGTCGAGCGCGTGCGTAAGGCAAAGGACCAGAAAGTGGTAATGAGTTGCTCAAACGAGACGGAGAGGGCAAAGTTGAGGGAACGCTTAGAGAAGGCGGGCAGGGGCCTCGTGGTCGAGGACATGAAAAACAGGGATCCGCTACTCATCCTTTGGGGTGTCAGCACCAGATATACTGGTGATGACATCCTCAAAGCGGTCAGGAATCAAAACCCCGAAGTTTTTCATGGCCTCGACGGCGGGGAGGACCGCCTGCAAATTAAATATAGCAAAAAAGCAAGGAACCCACATGTCAACAAGTTTTTCATGGCCTCGACGGCGGGGAGGACCGCCTGCAAATTAAATATAGCAAAAAAGCAAGGAACCCACATGTCAACCACATTGTGGTCAGCGCATCACCGACAGTATGGAGGAGGGCGCTGGACGCTGGGTCTCTCCGTGTGGACCTCCAGCGAGTCAGGGTAGCGGACCAGTCCCCACTCGTGCAGTGCTCTCGCTGCTTGGGCTACGGCCACAGCAGACGGTACTGCACGGAGGGGGAGGACGCCTGCAGCCACTGTGGAGGTCAGCACCTAAGGTCGGAGTGCGCTGGCCACAAGGCGGGCACAGCGGCATCATGCCGAAACTGTAAGAAGGCAGGCATAGAGAAGGTAGACCACAACGCCTTCAGTGGAGAGTGCTCACTGAGAAGGAAGTGGGATGCAATTGCAAGGTCGGCAACTGCGTATTGCTGATCTTGCAATTTGCACGATCCCCTCCCTTGAGCGGAACGGAGCCGTGGTTTTCCAGTTACCTAAAGTGTATTTATTTTAACTTGTGTAAAAGTCCAAAATAAATAGGTAAATAACAAGCAGGTACAGATAAACTGGGCAACGGCGGCTCTGCCGCTCACTGAGTACTACTCTAGTGAGGGCATTGCGGGTATCAATGCGATATCTCCCTTCCCCATTAGTAAATATAAATATGAGTGCATTATTAATAATAATCACTATATTTAGTAAATAATATAAACAGGAAAAGAAGGGGAGGGAAATACCGTATCGTATAAGGTTCATATAAGAGTACCTCAACATTGTAAAAAGCCTAACTCTAACAATAATAATGTATAAACATGGCAGTAAGTAGCTTTTATTATGTAATCCAAATTGCAAATACACTGTATACATATTCACAAAAAATGAAGAAAGAAAATGTGTTGAAATAGAGATAAGTAAAATAGGTTATAAATATACGAAACAAGTAGTCATAAGAAATAAAATTGTAAAACAAACATAGTAAGGAAAACAATATAGTATATAAGCAAGATTATACATATGTAAAGTTGAAAAAATTGAAATTCTTAACAAAAGTACGTCTTGTGTGTTAAAACTTATTGAATAAACCCTAATAAAGAATAATAAAAGAAAAAGATAGTTAGCTACAAAAGTAAGTAAATAGACGGGAGTCCCACCCGTATAAGAACAAAAGATGAAGTATGAACTTGGTGTATGAAGAATGAAAGTACGAGAGGTATGAAAGCGAGAACTTGTATGCAAGAGAAATTTAGCAAAAATAGGCTCCAATACTGTTGGAGGGAGTAGAATAAAAAAAAAAAAAAAAAAAAAAAAAAAAAAAAAAAAAAAAAAAAAAAAAAAAAACCTAACCTA